>OY992537.1:155934836-155942647 GCA_963921195.1 Pegoplata infirma | reverse complement strand
ATGTTCCATTGAAATATTTTTGGCAGAAGTCTTGCTTAAACCCTTTGTACAAGTATCTTGAGAGTGAAGTTCTTCAAAAGTTCGATCTTCTACATTATTTCAAAAGTTTTAAGGCAAAAACCACCATAAAATGAAATGTTGCTTATCGAGTTTTTACATTTAGCTCTTCAAATAATAATTAAATTATTTTTTTTTTACTCTAGCACAACCAAAAGGGTCCGTTTTGGTTTTTTTCTGTGTTCCCCATGTAACTTCATATTTGACAAATTAATTTATTCAGTTTACTATAACACCGTCCGATAGTCAATATTAAAAATGAACCGGATGATATACTTCTGAAAGTAGAGATCAAATGGAGTAAAACTGCATTTACAGTTTTTCAATTCGTGATCCTGATCTACTAATTTTTTCATTTTTATATTTTGCATTTCAGTATAAAATGATATAAATAAAGTCATTTGAAAACTTTATCAAAATATTTTTGTTGAAAATTTTGAATGATATTAAGGAAAACATTTTTGAATGGACGTAACTTACCTCATTTTTCCTGATATGTAAAAATAATAAAATCGGAAAATTAGGGGAGATCCTCCTCTTTCATTTGCTATCAATATTGGCATCCCAGGACAAGTACAAATATTAAAAAATATTTTATAAAATTTGATCCTCTAAGTCTTTAAAGTCCTTTTAAAAGGAAACATGATCACGAAATTAAAAACTGTAACAACAGTTTTACTACATTTATTCTACAGTTCCAAACGTATATTATAAAGTTTGTGTTTAACGCCATTTTTTTATTTTTATCGGATGGTGTAATATGTTAAATATTTAAAAAAATATGTTCCGGTATAAAAACTTTTATTTTAAAACAAATATGAACTTTTATCAGTAGGTATAGAGTTCTATAATTACCCTTAGACATGCAACTTAAAATGAATAAAAATTCGGAAAATGTAAGTTTACGAATAAGAGACATTTTCTGTCTAACCCATTCACGAATGCAACCAAAGTGCAGGAATGTTATTAGATGTGGATATTCATTAGAAAAATAGTGGAGTTGGAGCCATATGAGAAATTGCATCTCGCCCTACCTAGCTTAGTTATTGAGATACGATAATTTACGGGGCCCAATAAGGTCTTGAGAATCTTCAAAACTGCACTCAAAATATTTTGTAAGTAAAAAATGGAATACTTTTTCAGTTATTTTTAAACGATAATAAATAACTAGAAAATTAGTTAAAACAAATGATATTTTAGTAGTTTTAACTGTTTTAAATTTATTTTCTTGTGGAGTAAATCAAAAAAGTTACAAATTATTTAACTGATAAAAATAAACGACACTGGAATTCCGTAAATTTTAGAGTTTATTTTGTTAATTAACAACTGTATAATTTAGTCAATAATTTAGTTTACTTAAAAACCAAAAAATAAAACATTTTAAAAAACTTTAACTAAAAACTAGTTGAACAACCGCAAATAGTTACTCTTAAACTTTTCTAAGGGTGGATAACTTTAAAAAAAATACTCTGAAAGCTTTCTATGTGTTTAGAGCTACAAAAATGATTTTGGACTCTCTTAGTCATATTTACTGAGATAAGAGCATTTTGAAATTTTGAGAGTTTCAACTGTTTTAAGATTTAAAGTTAGAACCCATCGCTGTCCACACATGTGAGGAGGACCGGCGATACTATACAGATCCAAGTAACAAACAAGTAAGAAAGTTTTATGATACCCTACACCATATGATACCCTACACCAGTGTATTCCAAAAAATGGGTCCCAAGTCCAAACATGGACTGATTGTATCTGTCATTTGTTAGATCTTTATTTAGTGTAGAAAACACATACAGATCAAATTTTAATGGAATTGGTTTTTTTTTTTTGTCAATAGACCAATTTAACTGAATATCGGTCGAAATTTTTATATGGGGGACTAAGTCCAAAAATGGTCCAATTATATTCCGATTTGATAAGGTTACTTAAGTACACGTTTAACACCTAAAAATAAAATTTTCATCAAATATTTTCATTTTTATGAATTTTGAGGGAATTATGTGATTATCGGGAAGGTAGCTTCCATGGGGACTATCAGAAGGACTGAAATTTGGAATGGTGATTTATGCATACAAAATTTGATTACCTGCTGAATTTCAAAGCAATATCTATTAAAATACGGTTATTAGAGTCATTTAAGCCGAATCCAAAGGGGAAGTTTGTAAAGGGGCTAGGTCTTAACATGGACCGATTTTCTCCAATTTTAATAGGCTTCGTCCTTGGGCCAAAGGATGCTTAAGTTTCAAATTTCAAATCAATTGATTGAAAATTGCGACCTGTATTGTGCTTAAACCGTAGATGGACAGACGGACGGACATCGCTAAATCGACTCAAAAAGTAATTCTCAGTCGATCGGTATGCTTGAAGTTAGGTCTAGGACCAATATTTCGGGTCGTTACAAACATCAGCACAAACTCAAACCTGTACCACAGAGTGGTGTAGGATATAAAAATGGCCTCTATTTTGCTTTATCTGGGTTAGTTTTCGAGATATCGCCGTTTTTATTTTTTGAAAAAATATTTTTCCTAAAGTTATGAAAAATTTACTAAAATAATGGAAAAACTTTCTCAAATCCAAAAAGATCCCTGCAAAAAAAGTCATTACCACTTCTCAGTGGAGTGCTTTAAAACTATAACAAATGTAATGAAATACAACAAAAATAACAAAAAACACAAGACAAAAACACACAAACAGTTTTTTCTACTCCAGAATACATAGATATTCAGCACTTAACTCATTACCTATCGCGACACCTCCATACAAATGTAAGTAGATATTCAGTAGATAAGAACTACTCCGTGGAAGTAGTTGGAAGTTGTTTGAAAGCTCGGAGTACTTCTTATCTACTGAATATCTACTTACTTTTGTATGGGAGTTTTGCGGAAGGTAATGAGTTAAGTGCTGAATAACTCCATTTTATGGACTAGAAAAAACTGTTTGTGTGTTTTTTTCTTGTGTTTTTTGTTATTTTTGTTGTATTTCATTACATTTGTTATAGTTTTAAAGCACTCCAAATAGAAGTACTCCGCACTTTTTTTGCTGGGGATGATTAACTAATATTTAGTAAATTACGTACTAAAACTAAATTTTTTTATTTTTTAAATTTTATTTTAAGAAATATATTTTAAAAATTAAGATTTTTTTGGAGGCAAGAAATTCTTCCGTTTATTACACCGTCCGACAAAAATTAAAAAAAAATCGTTAAACACGAACTGGATAATATACGTTTGAAACTAGAGACTAAATAAAGTAAAACTGCATTTAAATTTTTCTTTTCGTGATCCTGGACTTTAAAGTTTTAGAGGATTAAATTTTATTTTTTTAATATTTGTACTGGTCCTAGGATGCCACTAGTGATAGCAACCGAAGGAGGTGGATCTCCCATAATTTTATTTTTTAGTATATTTACATATCAGGAAAAAAGAGGTAAGTTACGTCTTTTCAAAAATGTGTCTTTCAATATCATTCAAAATTTTCAACAAAATATTTTGATAAAGTTTTCAAAGGACTTTATTCTCATCCTTTCATTCTGATATGGCAAAATAAAAAATGCCTGCGAATTAAATCATAATAACGTTTTGCGGAAGATTTGGGTGTACTTGCCAAAGCAAAGTTTTTTTTAAAAAAAATAATGTTATATTTAGAGTTTTTCACGGGAATTCCCGGGACGGGATTTCCCGGAAATTCCCGTAAATTTTCGATCCCGAAATCCCGGAAAATAGAGCGGGAATTCCCGGGAATTTTCGTTTCTTTGAAATTGTTGATTTTCGACTTCTATTGATTATCTATACTACACAGAAAAAAAAGTTGTCAATTCAATTAATTTTATTGTTAATACAATTAAACATTTAATTGAAACTGAGCCTACATTGGATATTGTCAATACAACAATGGCTATTGTAACTTTTTTAAAAAAATAAATCTAAAAATAGAATAATCTAAAAATAGAAATAAATAAACTAAAAATAAATATAAAAAAAAAAAAATCATCCACCGACAACTGGCATCGAACCCGCAACGTTAATGCTACGCGTCTAGTACACTACCACTGTGCTATCCCCATATGTATTTATACTTGACTAAACAGCATATTTAAAAAAACACTAAAAACAAATTGATAAAAAAATCTAAACTAAAAAAAAAAAAATATAAAAAAAAAATCATCCGCCGGCACCTGGCATCGAACCCGAAACTTTCGTGCTACAAGTCTAGCACACTACCACCGTGCTATTTCTCATATATATTTATAGTTGACTAAATGTGTACGTAAAGTGTCTGTAGAATCAGTGTGTACTCTTTGCTGTTTTTACAGTAATAAAAAATGTGGCATTATATTTAAAAATAAATAATAATGTGGCTTCAAACATGTTTAAAAAATTTTAAATAGAATAACAAAAAATAATCACAAAAAAAAAAAACAAGTGTTTCGCAAACTAGCGGCGAACCCGCAACCTTCATGATTCGAGTCTGGCACACTACCACCGTGCTATCGTCACATATATGTTTGCTTGATTAAATGAGTTTATAAAGTGTCTGTGTTATTAATAAAATAAAAATGAATTATTGTCACATTAACAATATACATTGTTGATACAATTTGTTTGTTTGTTTGTTTGTTTGTTTGTTTGTTTGTTTGTTTGTTTGTTTGTTTGTTTGTTTGTTTGTTTGTTTGTTTGTTTGTTTGTTTGTTTGTATGTTTGTTTGTTTGTTTGTTTGTTTGTTTGTTTGTTTGTTTGTTTGTTTGTTTGTTTGTTTGTTTGTTTGTTTGTTTGTTTGTTTGTTTGTTTGTTTGTTTGTTTGTTTGTTTGTTTGTTTGTTTGTTTGTTTGTTTGTTTGTTTGTTTGTTTGTTTGTTTGTTTGTTTGTTTGTTTGTTTGTTTGTTTGTTTGTTTGTTTGTTTGTTTGTTTGTTTGTTTGTTTGTTTGTTTGTTTGTTTGTTTGTTTGTTTGTTTGTTTGTTTGTTTGTTTGTTTGTTTGTTTGTTTGTTTGTTTGTTTGTTTGTTTGTTTGTTTGTTTGTTTGTTTGTTTGTTTGTTTGTTTGTTTGTTTGTTTGTTTGTTTGTTTGTTTGTTTGTTTGTTTGTTTGTTTGTTTGTTTGTTTGTTTGTTTGTTTGTTTGTTTGTTTGTTTGTTTGTTTGTTTGTTTGTTTGTTTGTTTGTTTGTTTGTTTGTTTGTTTGTTTGTTTGTTTGTTTGTTTGTTTGTTTGTTTGTTTGTTTGTTTGTTTGTTTGTTTGTTTGTTTGTTTGTTTGTTTGTTTGTTTGTTTGTTTGTTTGTTTGTTTGTTTGTTTGTTTGTTTGTTTGTTTGTTTGTTTGTTTGTTTGTTTGTTTGTTTGTTTGTTTGTTTGTTTGTTTGTTTGTTTGTTTGTTTGTTTGTTTGTTTGTTTGTTTGTTTGTTTGTTTGTTTGTTTGTTTGTTTGTTTGTTTGTTTGTTTGTTTGTTTGTTTGTTTGTTTGTTTGTTTGTTTGTTTGTTTGTTTGTTTGTTTGTTTGTTTGTTTGTTTGTTTGTTTGTTTGTTTGTTTGTTTGTTTGTTTGTTTGTTTGTTTGTTTGTTTGTTTGTTTGTTTGTTTGTTTGTTTGTTTGTTTGTTTGTTTGTTTGTTTGTTTGTTTGTTTGTTTGTTTGTTTGTTTGTTTGTTTGTTTGTTTGTTTGTTTGTTTGTTTGTTTGTTTGTTTGTTTGTTTGTTTGTTTGTTTGTTTGTTTGTTTGTTTGTTTGTTTGTTTGTTTGTTTGTTTGTTTGTTTGTTTGTTTGTTTGTTTGTTTGTTTGTTTGTTTGTTTGTTTGTTTGTTTGTTTGTTTGTTTGTTTGTTTGTTTGTTTGTTTGTTTGTTTGTTTGTTTGTTTGTTTGTTTGTTTGTTTGTTTGTTTGTTTGTTTGTTTGTTTGTTTGTTTGTTTGTTTGTTTGTTTGTTTGTTTGTTTGTTTGTTTGTTTGTTTGTTTGTTTGTTTGTTTGTTTGTTTGTTTGTTTGTTTGTTTGTTTGTTTGTTTGTTTGTTTGTTTGTTTGTTTGTTTGTTTGTTTGTTTGTTTGTTTGTTTGTTTGTTTGTTTGTTTGTTTGTTTGTTTGTTTGTTTGTTTGTTTGTTTGTTTGTTTGTTTGTTTGTTTGTTTGTTTGTTTGTTTGTTTGTTTGTTTGTTTGTTTGTTTGTTTGTTTGTTTGTTTGTTTGTTTGTTTGTTTGTTTGTTTGTTTGTTTGTTTGTTTGTTTGTTTGTTTGTTTGTTTGTTTGTTTGTTTGTTTGTTTGTTTGTTTGTTTGTTTGTTTGTTTGTTTGTTTGTTTGTTTGTTTGTTTGTTTGTTTGTTTGTTTGTTTGTTTGTTTGTTTGTTTGTTTGTTTGTTTGTTTGTTTGTTTGTTTGTTTGTTTGTTTGTTTGTTTGTTTGTTTGTTTGTTTGTTTGTTTGTTTGTTTGTTTGTTTGTTTGTTTGTTTGTTTGTTTGTTTGTTTGTTTGTTTGTTTGTTTGTTTGTTTGTTTGTTTGTTTGTTTGTTTGTTTGTTTGTTTGTTTGTTTGTTTGTTTGTTTGTTTGTTTGTTTGTTTGTTTGTTTGTTTGTTTGTTTGTTTGTTTGTTTGTTTGTTTGTTTGTTTGTTTGTTTGTTTGTTTGTTTGTTTGTTTGTTTGTTTGTTTGTTTGTTTGTTTGTTTGTTTGTTTGTTTGTTTGTTTGTTTGTTTGTTTGTTTGTTTGTTTGTTTGTTTGTTTGTTTGTTTGTTTGTTTGTTTGTTTGTTTGTTTGTTTGTTTGTTTGTTTGTTTGTTTGTTTGTTTGTTTGTTTGTTTGTTTGTTTGTTTGTTTGTTTGTTTGTTTGTTTGTTTGTTTGTTTGTTTGTTTGTTTGTTTGTTTGTTTGTTTGTTTGTTTGTTTGTTTGTTTGTTTGTTTGTTTGTTTGTTTGTTTGTTTGTTTGTTTGTTTGTTTGTTTGTTTGTTTGTTTGTTTGTTTGTTTGTTTGTTTGTTTGTTTGTTTGTTTGTTTGTTTGTTTGTTTGTTTGTTTGTTTGTTTGTTTGTTTGTTTGTTTGTTTGTTTGTTTGTTTGTTTGTTTGTTTGTTTGTTTGTTTGTTTGTTTGTTTGTTTGTTTGTTTGTTTGTTTGTTTGTTTGTTTGTTTGTTTGTTTGTTTGTTTGTTTGTTTGTTTGTTTGTTTGTTTGTTTGTTTGTTTGTTTGTTTGTTTGTTTGTTTGTTTGTTTGTTTGTTTGTTTGTTTGTTTGTTTGTTTGTTTGTTTGTTTGTTTGTTTGTTTGTTTGTTTGTTTGTTTGTTTGTTTGTTTGTTTGTTTGTTTGTTTGTTTGTTTGTTTGTTTGTTTGTTTGTTTGTTTGTTTGTTTGTTTGTTTGTTTGTTTGTTTGTTTGTTTGTTTGTTTGTTTGTTTGTTTGTTTGTTTGTTTGTTTGTTTGTTTGTTTGTTTGTTTGTTTGTTTGTTTGTTTGTTTGTTTGTTTGTTTGTTTGTTTGTTTGTTTGTTTGTTTGTTTGTTTGTTTGTTTGTTTGTTTGTTTGTTTGTTTGTTTGTTTGTTTGTTTGTTTGTTTGTTTGTTTGTTTGTTTGTTTGTTTGTTTGTTTGTTTGTTTGTTTGTTTGTTTGTTTGTTTGTTTGTTTGTTTGTTTGTTTGTTTGTTTGTTTGTTTGTTTGTTTGTTTGTTTGTTTGTTTGTTTGTTTGTTTGTTTGTTTGTTTGTTTGTTTGTTTGTTTGTTTGTTTGTTTGTTTGTTTGTTTGTTTGTTTGTTTGTTTGTTTGTTTGTTTGTTTGTTTGTTTGTTTGTTTGTTTGTTTGTTTGTTTGTTTGT